>QRFJ01000230.1:805541-811443 GCA_006176705.1 Cocos nucifera | reverse complement strand
CATCTGAAAACATGTATGATTTGATACATGAGATGTATGCAAAATATGCCTTGATTAGATCTAAATTTGTATATGAGATATATGATATAGATCTATTTAACTGTTTTGTAGATTTACATGTTCCTGATTAAGGCGTTCCTCTTGGCCGTCGGTCATAAGAAGAAAAAAGGATTTAAAAGGCCCTCTCTTCCCATTCGATGGGTGTTCTTATGAAGTGTAGGGTGCTGCGTGTTCGTTCCTTAATCAGAAAATCCAAACTTACTTTCTGCAAAACCCTAGATCCACAGAAACCCTAGGATTTATTGTGCATATTTTTTTATGAACCCAACTTAATTAAAATTAAGTTTATGGAATATTAATTAGGTCTAAAATTGAGAATTTCATATAAGACATATTCATAATACTGGGTTCGGGCTGGGTGCTCAATTAGGTCTAGCGGTTGGATCAAACCGAATCAAGAGTTGGTTAGATGGATCAACAATGCTTAAATTGACCAGCCTAATAGGATTAAGTCTGGGTCAAGATCGAGTCACGATCAAGCAAGACCTAATTAGGCTCAGAGGTTAGAGTCTGGATTGTAGGCTAACCCAATTGGTTCTGACTCAACAATTTGGTGTCTAAGGTAAGTTTGGCACAGACGACCGACTGTTTTTTTTAATTGGAAGCTACTCGCCTGAATGCGTTCTTGTGGAGTAACGGCATATTCCTTCCACCGGTCTCACTCACTAGCCATATCTGTTGACACAGTTCTAATTTGAGGTGGTCAATAATCCGAGCTACACCCATGCCACTAGGTAGTCATAATTGTTATGACTAAGCCACGTCTAGTTTAATTGAGACTGAATCAATTCTTTCCTAAGAAAAGATTAAGTTTCGAGGTCTTCCACCATTGTAGACATGCGGCCCTTCCGGGGTTGATTATTCTGGCTGGATCAGTGGCTCGTTGCACCCGGGAAGAGCAACATGTCTATTAGGCATTGGATGCTATGGGCTGGAGATGAGTTGGGCTCAATATTTCGGATACGTGAAGAGACCATTAGGAACGGTCATGCAAATGTGGGTTGACTTAACTAAGGAGTGGATCAATATTCCCGGATATGGTGAGATCATGAATTAGAGATCAAGTTTGGGTGCACATGATTAGAAAATCATTGAACAAAGAGTTGTTCACTCATTGCTACCCATCACCAATATCTGTTAGGTGAGGTGATGAGTCAGTTGGTGAGACCGACCAACCCACTAGAATCATCATCGCGGATAGGATTTTTTGCATTTCTAAAGAGGGAGTGTAGGATCCGAGAAAATAGTGGAAGCTAATTTGTTTAAAAAATAAAATCCCTAAACAAATTGGTCAAGTCAAAATTACCAGTATCTAACTAGAATCTTTGACTCTCTACAGGAAAATATCTGCGTCCAACCCACTGGACGTATCCTAGACACACATAGACTGACTGGACCAATTTATAGATTGGCCTAGGAACACAAAATTATTTTGGGTTCAGAGAAGTTACACATGCATTTTGGACCAGGACCCTCCCACTCCTTACCAGTCATGTCATTCTGTTAAATAGAGAACGTGCTTGTAGAAATAATGGGGATGAGCGAACCCAGGAATCATAAGCCCCGATAACTACATGTTGGGCCTCGAGTCTTGATGACCTCCAGCCGCCAAACATAAAGATATCGGATTCTTGCTCGTCAACTGTTTGCACTCGCAGCCTGGAGGTACGATGTTTAGGTCCGAACAGAGTCGCGCAAGCCAAATATCAAGTCACAAAAATGACTTTTTAAAGCGCTAAGATGCGTGATGGCAGCTCAGTCCAAGATCCACTGTCTGACCATATCACTAGTGAATGATGGAAGATGCTTGCAGACGCCTCGTGTGAAGTTGGACCTTGGGATCTGAGAACGATATTAATTCTGGCAATCCTTGACTGATGCATATGGGCAAGTCATTCATGATTACCAACATGCATAAACACTTCAAAATTCCTTTGGCCGAGTTGATGAATATGCTGGTTACGCTGAAGCTTTCTATGAAAGTTCTAAAGGCTCAGTTCTTTGCTATGGAGGACTCTTCCAAAAAAAAGGGTCTTATAGATAAGAAAAAGAAGTCTGTGAAAAAGTAAAAAGGTGGAAGTATCAAAGAAGAAGAAGCAGGAACCACGAAGAAGAAGGTTTCGATGGCAAAGAAAGTATTTCATTGCACACGCGACGGCGCATTGGAAGCGGAACTGCCCTACTTTTACTGGCCCACCCTGAAGAACAAGAAGGAAGTCCTTCGGAGGTATGCTCATTTATGATCTAACCTTACGGTTTTTTCTGATCACCAGTTGGGTGCTTGACTTCTGGTTTCTAGTGCTTCAGATCTGTGTACTTCTATGCAGGGGTCTTTGAAGGAAGCAGGAGGCTTGAGGATGGAGACTATATCCTACGCGTTGGTAATGGGAAGAGTTTGCTGTAGTACGCTGTGGGAACATACCCTCTGCGATTCCATCATGTTTGTTTTAGTATCTTAGCTTTAAAGAGCTGTTATTATGTGCTGCACAGCTAGCAGGAATTTGATTTCTGTTTCATGCTTCGCACAAAAAGGTTATGTTGATACTTCTTTAAGGACATTGTAGACATTCTTTAATGAAAGAAAATAAAATTGCATGGTTTTCTTGTTTATGGTCTTTATAGTTTGCATATTGATGTACCTCTATTTTAACTATCGAGCAAAACGTGAATGCAAACGACCTAGGGATAGTCAAGACGACGATATTTTAAAAAATGGCCAAAAAAAATCCTGAGATTAGGTCATATAGCAGAAGATAGGATATAACAATTGGAGAAAAATGGGCTAATTGAGTCCATTGACTTTTGAGTCATATCCAACTGTGAATCTTGTCTTCAAGGCAAAATGACTAAACTCCCTTTTTGTTGGACATGGGGGAGAGGGCCAATGATCTCCTTGCCCTAGTAATACTGATGTGTGCGGCCATTTTGATGTGCGGATAGAGCAATTTTTGTCTACTTCCATTACCTTTACCTGTATTCGATTGATCTGTCTTAGGTATGGGTATGTGTTATCTTATGAGACACAAATCTACAAGCCTTTGAAAAAGTTTCAAAAAAGAATTCAGCCATGAAGTAGAAAATAAAAATTGGAAAACCCATTAAGGTTCTTCAATCAGATCGGGAGGTGAATACCTTAGCCGAATTTTCTAGACTATTTAGGAAAATGGCAATAATGTTCTCAATGGACTCCACCAGGAACACCTGCAACTCAAGCCCGGGGGTTTCAGAACGGAGAAAATTCGAACTCTAATGGGATATGGTTCGATCCATGATGAGCTTCACAGACTCCAGAAGATTTTCTTTTGGGAACATTCATTTTAACTCAATCTATTTATGAATAGGGTTTCCCTCTACAAATCGTTCCTAACCACACCGTATGAGGATATGGCACGATAAGAAACCAAGTCTAGTCATCTCAGAATTTGGGTTTGTCCGGCTCATGTAAAGACAAAAAGCGGACAAGTTAGAGTTTAAGGTCCTTAGAAGCTCGATTTCAATAGGATATCCTAACAGAGTCATTCAGGATACTATTTCTATCATTTCAAGAAGACACAATGTGATTGTGAGTAGAACATGCATATTTCTTGAAAAATAGTTTTTCAGATAGCGGCATTGAAGCAGATTAAGCTTGATGAGAAAGTCCTTCACAAGTGAACGAGCTAAGGAACCAAGTAGAGCAAATCAGGTTGAGCCAATAAAGAACAACTACCTCCTCCACCTTCGGTAGATCGAAAAGCAGTTTCCCGTCCCCTGAAAGATACTTAGGTATTATTTCAGAGGCCGTAGGGAATGTTCCTCATAGGTAATGGTGCTCATGGAGATGATCCAACTACAACGAGACGATATCAGATATCGACTCCGAGATGGCTTGAGGCAATGAAGTCCAGAAGATCGCTCGATGCACTCAATCAAGTGGACGCTTGGTAGATCCACAGACAGCGTATAGTACCTAATTGGGTTAAATGGATCTTCAAGAGAAAGATTGGTGCAGATGGGAATGTGGAGCATTGCAGCTAGACCTGTGGCAAAAGTTATAGTCAACTAAAGGCATTGAACTATCACGATACACTTTTTCCTCCGGTTAAGCTATGCTAAACACATTCCGCCATTGCTTGCCGTTTGTAGCCTATTTCGATATCGAAATATGGGCAAATGGATGTGAAAACGGCATTCCTAAATGGTATCTTGAGGAGATTCTATACGGAACAGCCGCTAGGCTTTTCACATCCAGTAATACTGATCACAAGGTTTGCCAAGCTGTAAAGGTCCATATATGGAGTTAAAGCAAGCTCTCGGAGCTGGAACACTTCGTCTTCAATGATGTGTCAAAAGTTTGGTTTCATCAAAAACGACAGAGGAACCATGTGTTTTTCAAAAGGGTCAAGTGGGAGCGCTTGTTGTTTCCTCGTATTGTAGTGGAATGACATCCTCCTATTGGGAATGATATTCCCATGTTGGACATCAGTCATGATGTGGTTGGTCCAAGGAATTCCCTCCATGAAAGCCTAGGTGAATGCATCTTCT
The DNA here is from genome assembly GCA_006176705.1 of Cocos nucifera. Lineage (NCBI taxonomy): Eukaryota > Viridiplantae > Streptophyta > Magnoliopsida > Arecales > Arecaceae > Cocos > Cocos nucifera. Next base: position 806,859 of record QRFJ01000230.1, on the reverse strand, counting down.
ATTTCTGGAATTTAAGGTTTATAGAGATAGACCGAAATAGAGATGCCTAAGGAACTTTCCACAGAAGATGTTACATAGAGGAAGTACTTAAAGAGGTTTTAGTATGGAAAACTTAAGAGGGGATTAATACCCTTCAGACATGGTATTCATCTTTCCAAGAAGATGTGCCCCAGACATCTGAGAATGAATGCATGAGCAGATCCCTTATGCTTTTGCATTAGGGAGCCTCATGTATGCATGCTATGTACACGACCTGAATATAAGCCTATGCTGGTGCAGTGTCACAAAGCAGATATCAGTCAAATCCAGGTTGAAGAACACTGGACTTCTGTGAAACATGTTCCTTAGTACTTGAGGAAGAACTAAGGATATGATGTTGATCTTCTGGGTATGAGAACTCCTGGTCTAGGGATAACCACAGACTCGGACTTCATGTCCGAATAGATGATCGAAAGTCGACATTGGCAAGACTGTTTTTTGTGCTGGAAGAGTTTCCTAGCAATGTGATACCACCCCATCCCATGATTATCTCTAAAAGGGTTACGTTGAGGTCAAGAGAGGTCAACTGCCAAGATAATAGTGGCAGACCCACTTACAAAGTCATTGGAGCCAGCAAAAGAATCGAAGCCCACCTTGAGAAGATTGGGGACTTAGACTTTTGTAGCCAGTTGGCTTTAGGACAAGTGGGAGATTGTTAATGATATATTTGCCCCTAGAAGCAGAATTGGCTGACACTAGTAATACACTTCTAGGGGGGGCAAAATTACATATTTTGACTATAATGTAATGGACAATGGGTTATTTTCTATCACATGTGTAATTTAGTGTCCTGTGATACATCCTTTGAGTTAATGGTAATGATAATTCATATTTTCAAGAGTTTCTGAAATTTAAGAAATGAATAATCATTTTAACTCAAAAACAGCTCCGACCAAAGGACTCATCACGAGGATGGTGATTGTCCGGAAGGTTGGTGTAACGAGGCGGAATGAAGTTAGGCCGTGTCGAAGGAGGCGGAGTGAAGTTCGGCCACATCCACGACCTCGAAGCTCATCATCGAGGAAGCCCCGACAAAGAAGTAGGAAGTTCTCCCATGGAAGGTCTCACGGGAAAGTGGAATGAAGATTCGGAATGAAGTCTGGCGCGAGGAAAGCCGAGCTCCCCCTCGAACATGAAGTCCTCCCGCGAAAGCTTTCGCAGGAAAGCGGAGCTAAGTTCGGTGCAAGTGAGGCCGAACTCCACCACGAAGCTCATCATCGGAATAAAGTTCGGTTCAAGTAAGGCCGAACTCCCCTCGAGCTCGTCATCGATAAAACCC